>CAJFCV020000008.1:0-15165 GCA_904066235.2 Bursaphelenchus xylophilus
TATAAGCCTAAGCCTAAGCCTAAGCCTAAGCCTAAGCCTAAGCCTAAGCCTAAGCCTAAGCCTAAGCCTAAGCCTAAGCCTAAGCCTAAGCCTCGGAAGGGTAGATTTACCGTTCATAAACAGTTGTATGTCGACATAAATGCGAAATTCAAAAATCAGGAGGCATTGCAGCATCTTCAAAAAACCGAGAGTTTCCCCAAACCACCCCATCTTAAATCGCGACCGGATTTTTTGTCTGCAGTGTTATTCAAGTGCTGATGCGTCGGAAGGGTAGATTTACCGTTCAGAAACAGTTGTATGTCGCGATAGATATGAAATTCGAAAATCCGGAGACATTGCAGCATCTTCAAAAACCGAGAGTTTCCCCAAACCACCCCATCTTAAATCGCGACCGGATTTTTTGTATGCAATGTTATTCAACTGCTGATGCGTCGGAAGGGTAGATTTACCGTTCATAAACAGTTGTATGTCGCGATAGATATGAAATTCGAAAATGCGGAGACATTGCAGCATCTTCAAAAACCGAGAGTTTCCCCAAACAACCCCATCTTAAATCGCGACCGGATTTGTTGTCTGCAATGTTATTCAAGTGCTGATGCGTCGGAAGGGTAGATTTACCGTTCATAAACAGTTGTATATCGAGATAAATATGAAATTCGAAAATCCGGAGACATTGCAGCATCTTCAAAAACCGACAGTTTCCCCAAACCACCCCATCTTACAAGGAAAGTACTTTTATGGGGGCTCCTACTTTTTGACGGGACATACCTCAAAAAATCAGAAAAAATGTGCTGATCAAGGATATATAAATCCTAGCTGCCCATTTTGGGTTTTTTGGCATGTTTTGGCCGTCGAAAGTTTTGAAATTCGCAAGAGGAAAGAATAAAAGACGATTTGAAAGGCAGGGAAGCCGATGAGTGAGTGGCGCAGTTGGTTGCGCAGAAGACTGGGGTTTGTGCGGAGGGGGGTTCGAGTTCCCTTTTGTGATTTTTTTTTTATTTTTTGTATTTTTGCTGTAAAATACAAAATAAAGTTAAAAAACAATGACAGAGGCTTTTCATTTCCCGTTGGCTATTAATTAGAAGTCAAAAACGCGACTTAAAAACATAAACGAAGCCAAAAAATCACGGAAGGGTGTCAAGAAACACTCATTTCCCTGTGACGTGCAGTCATAAAATGTCCGAATTTTCGCCGCAAAATGTTGTGTCCATATTGTTGGACAAATATGGTGTTGGGGACGCTAAAGCCGCTACCAGAGAAGAACAGAAGGTGGCGGATCGGTTTGTGTTTTGTATTGAACAATGTAAGAATGGGATGACGTTAGAAGAGGAGAATGAAGAGGCCGAAGTTGAAACTGACAACTATGACAGTGATCCGGATTATGAAGACTTGGAAGAAGACGAACCCGATTCCTGGATCCGCAGTGAAGCACTTCAAATAGCTAATCATCTGGGATTAAAAAATTTTAAAGCTAGTCATAATTTTATTCAAAACTTTAAAAAACAAACAAAAATATGTTCAAGACAAGTGACCCGATGGGTCGCCTCCAAAAAACGCAAAAATGCCCTCACGGCCGAGGAAAAAAAAAAGTTTGTGAATGAAGTCAAGGCCGAAATGCAAAAATTTCCATTCGATTGTGTGCTAAATTGCGACCAGACCCCAATATACAAGGAGATGCACTCTAACCGAACCCTTGGCTTGAAAGGTGAGAAGATAGTTGACCGATATTGTCAGTCTACTGCTTCAGTAAAGAAGAACTTTACTGTAATGCCAATTTTGTTTGCCGATGGAACACTGTCGGATAAAGTGTATGTCTGCATGCAAGAACCCAACGGTAAGTTCCCGCAAAATTTCATAAATAAAACTAAACACGTTTATGTGGTCCCCAATAAAACACACATTATGAACAAAGATTTAATGTGCGACTTTTTCAAAGATTTGGTCTTTGCAAAAGGTGGTCCAAACATGCTGGTCTTGATTGACTCGTGGACATCATTTTTAGACCATAGGTCAATAATGGATTGCCGCAATCCCGGTCAAAACGTTGTAATTTTCAACATTCCCAAAAAAACAACTGATGAATTACAGCCCCTAGATGTGTATTTCAATCGATTTTTCAAATATTTTTTAAAAAAATTTCATTTTCATGTGAACGACCATGAGGCAGACTTCTTTCTTGGAAACCACGAAAACACTCTCACCATGATCGAGCTTGTCTACCATCAACTCCTGAATATTCGCTTCAAGGATTCGTGGAACTACGCATGGTATAAACCTGGATACGTTGAACAAAGGTCCCCAGAGCGATTTCTGAACCCACGAGAAGTGTGTTTTCCCGATACGGTGGGACGGCCCTGTCAGATCCTGGATTGTGAGGGTAAGTCGATGATATTTTGTTGTTATTGCGAAAAGCTGTTATGCTTTAAACATTTTGTTGTTCAAAACCATATAGATTGTTAAGGTTTAGGTTGATTTATTTGTTAGGTTAAGTATTAAAAAATCCAAAAAAAAAAAAAAAAAAAAAAAAAAAAAAAAAAACCCCCTTTGACTGGCCTCCTTGTCGTGGTGAAGGGCTTAAATCTCCGTAGGAGATGAACTGAACAGCCAGAAAAAACATTTTTTATTTCGAAAAGCTTCTTAAATTATCTTTGAACATCCTTACTTGTATTTTACAGCAAAAATACAAAAAATAAAAAAAAAATCACAAAAGGGAACTCGAACCCCCCTCCGCACAAACCCCAGTCTTCTGCGCAACCAACTGCGCCACTCACTCATCGGTTTCCCTGCCTTTCAAATCGTCTTTTATTCTTTCCTCTTGCGAATTTCAAAACTTTCGACGGCCAAAACATGCCAAAAAACCCAAAATGGGCAGCTAGGATTTATATATCCTTGATCAGCACATTTTTTCTGATTTTTTGAGATATGTCCCGTCAAAAAGTAGGAGCCCCCATAAAAGTACTTTCCTTGTTAAATCGCGACCGGATTTTTTGTATGCAATGTTATTCAAGTGCTGATGCGTCGGAAGGGTAGATTTAGCGGTCATAAACAGTTGTATGTCGCGATAAATATGAAATTCGAAAATGCGGAGACATTGCAGCATCTTCAAAAACCGAGAGTTTCCCCAAACCACCCCATCTTAAATCGCGACCGGATTTTTTGTCTGCAATGTTATTGAAGTGGTGATGCGTGGGAAGGGTAGATTTACCGTTCATAAACAGTTGTATGTCGCGATAGATATGAAATTGGAAAATCCGGAGACATTGCAGCATCTTCAAAAACCGAGAGTTTCCCCAAACCACCCCATCTTAAATCGCGACCGGATTTTTTGTCTGCAATGTTATTCAAGTGCTGATGCGTCGGAAGGGTAGATTTAGCGGTCATAAACAGTTGTATGTCGCGATAAATATGAAATTCGAAAATGCGGAGACATTGCAGCATCTTCAAAAACCGAGAGTTTCCCCAAACCACCCCATCTTAAATCGCGACAGGATTTTTTGTCTGCAATGTTATTGAAGTGGTGATGCGTGGGAAGGGTAGATTTACCGTTCATAAACAGTTGTATATCGAGATAAATATGAAATTCGAAAATCCGGAGACATTGCAGCATCTTCAAAAACCGAGAGTTTCCCCAAACCACCCCATCTTAAATCGCGACCGGATTTTTTGTCTGCAATGTTATTCAAGTGCTGATGCGTCGGAAGGGTAGATTTACCGTTCATAAACAGTTGTATGTCGACATAAATGCGAAATTCAAAAATCAGGAGGCATTGCAGCATCTTCAAAAAACCGAGAGTTTCCCAAAACCACCCCATCTGAAATCGCGACCGGAGTTTTTGTATGCAATGTTATTCAAGTGCTGATGCGTCGGAAGGGTAGACTTACCGTTCATAAACAGTTGTATGTCGACATAAATGCGAAATTCAAAAATCCGGAGGACTTCACAACTACACTTCACCTACACCACTACCACACTCGACACACGAACACAACAACAACTGATCAAGATGGGATAAAACCTCAGAGAAAGGTACGGTGTCGTGATTCAGCCTCTCCGCTTCGGGATCTCTCCACATTCTCGAACAGGAAACAACTGGGGAAACAGTTGACACAGGGGACAGCTCTCTCTGTCCATAAATTCCATCGAGTTGACACATCGTGGATAACTCCGGGTTCCGTGGAATGTGACAACCGGATTTTTTGTCTGCAAACCTTCAAACGCAACCGGGTGTCTTCTGTTTCGCGGGGTTTCTGCGGAGGATTTCAGCGTTGGTTCGAACGCCGCGTTTCTTCAAGGTTCTGCTCAAAAAATTTCTGCCTTCTTGATGGGGCGGTTTAATGCCGCATATTCGCAGTTGTTAGCTGATGGGTCGCCAATGCACGCGGTTTCTAGAATGTGCAGTGAAAATCAGTTATCACAATGTGTGATTTTCGGCGGCTGTATTGATAAGGGGGTTTGAAGGTGGCAGTTGGCGGATTGGATGGTGGCAATGTGGGGAATTATGCGGGTTTCGCTGTTTAGTTTTTAAGTAGAATTGTTACGGAGGGGGTTACTTTATGGGGGCGACAAAGTGGGGCTCTGCAGTGGAGATCAGAAGTACTAAGCGTTGAAGTTGGGTTGAAATATTGGAGGCAGGGAATAGAAATAGGTCGTGGGCCGAGATGAATCGTTTTATGCCGGGATTGGGGTTCTTATGCGGATAGAAAATAATTTTTTTTCCGATTTTCCAGCGCGTTACGTTTATTTCTCTGTTTCCAGATATCGAAATGAACAAAGTTCTTGCACTCGGGGTGATGCTTTGTGGATTAGTCATCGCCACAGTACACTATGCCGAACAAGACTTTATGGAGATATGCGAGGACGACAAAAAAATGTATATATGGGACGACTTGCTGACGGAACGTCAAACTGTGACCATCAATTTAGAGAATTTTATTAAACCGTTACCAAGGCCAGACAGCGACAACTGCTTCGTGGATGGAGCGAAGCAATATCAAAGAAAGATGATTGTCTCAGTCATCGGAATGGTACTGGTATGTATTCGCATCTATAGCGCGGCAGCCGGATAGTGTAGGTAGGAACCGAAATGGCCTCAACAAACGTTTTGTACATATGGTGGTGCAGTCTGCAGGGGTTGATAGTGACATATTAAACATTACCGTGGTTTACACATCTCTTCCGAAGGCTGCAAAGCGTTTATATAATAGTTCCCAAAGCACTGTATAATTTGAAAGCTGTAGAATAGGAAGTTCGACGGCCCTCGAGCCTCAATAATAAGAAACATGGGCTTTGATACAGATATGTCGAATTTTTTCTTATCATTTTCAGAGCGGACAATACCCAGCTGATTACAGGCCCACAATGAGAAACGTTGACGAATTTGCGGATGCTGTTGTAAGTTCGTTCGTGTTTGTGGGTGTAGGGGGTGTGCATAGAAATAAAAATGTTTATTACAGAACACTTTATATGCAAAAGAATGAACGATTTCATCGAAAAAACATTCGTTAGAAAAAATATTTTCTAGTATTAATTTATTATACTGATTTGATTTAGATTCAACCACAAGAGCGCCAAAAAAGAGGGGCCCTCCTCGTGATTGGATTTGGCATAGCAACAGCAGCCAGCATAACGACACTGACGGCCGCAATCTTTGCGTACCTGGAAGCAGTGAAAGCACAAAAGCTACTGCTTGAACAAAAGCATTGCACGGAGAACATGTTCTTCATAAACGCCGAATTACCAGTGACGTTTCATGCAATTTATCAACTACTGCACTCATGTGGACCCATCAACCATCATATTCAGCAAGAATTGCAACAGCGCTATCCAACGGCACGTGTCGCGTACAGCGAATGCAAGCTGCTGCACAAAGGAAAACTGCGCGAGGACGGTAAGGAAGCGTGCAATATAAAAAATTACGGAGTTTTGCAATCATTGTCAAAACTCCAGTAGGTTCCGAAATGTGACAGAAATGAAGAAAGTGTGTTAAAAGGATAAAAAATGTAACTTTGCAGATCTTGGGAATCTAACGATGGACGCAAAAATTTGGTACGCGCCTATTGGTGAGAAGAACCACACTCTGTGCCGCATATACGACCAAGGAACAGCAAAAGGAAACTTGTGGAGATATAGGCTATATCCGGCGTCTGTCAGGCATGAACCGAACCACACAATGATAGAGTGCAAACAAGGCCTTAATTGCACCATTTGTACTGAAGGATATGCCCCAAAATGTTACTATGGATCCCCAAGTTACGCAGAGTGTCCGAATAGGACAATTCAATTGAACGAAAAAGGGAAGTTCCACGAATACGCCGACTCAGCGTTTCACGTAGCGCTGCCGCCACACTGCATCCACCTCGAGGTAGACGGACAAGTATTTGCGTTGCCTACAAGACGTACGTTCTTTATTCATCTTGCGCGAGGACACGAGCTTCATGCATGCGGCTTAAAAATGACCGGCAGTGCGATAAGAGAACATTCTATCATCCATTATAAACATGTAACGGAACAGGAGGGGGTAGATTTTCCACCGGATCCCACACCTCCGGGGACTCTCGCAACGCTGGCAGGAATAGTCGACAGTATTCTGGAACTGATAAAAACGGACATTGTAAGTTAAATGATTAAACAGACAGATTTTTAAGGCACGACAGGCAAAAATTTCGAGATAGTAAAAGGGGGAAATAATTATTTCATTTTCAGGGAAAATTGATAGCGGCATGTGTCCTCATTGTGGTTGTAGTGCTCTACGGGTACAGATGCATGACAGCCCTATGTTGCAAACTCATCAACCTACGAAGAAGGGAGGAACTGCCGGAGAGGAACGACATAAATCAACTATTTGGACATCCCGAGCGCAAACGTAGGATATGAGCCCCAATTAAAAAAAAAAAAAAAAAAAAAAAAAAAAAAAGTAACAGGATATCATTGCCCATAACAAATATTGTATCGCTTATGAAATAAACGCTTGAATAGAAAGACAACAAAGGGGTACAAGGGGTTGAAGAAAACCACGGAAAGTCGTTGTCGATATGATGGCGATCTCTGAAGAAACAGCGGAGGGTTGGAGAGCACGAGAATTATGTTATATTCTGATGGGTTATGCAAGAGTACTGCTTATTGTGAGCGACCATACATCGGATTACGAATTGAATGGGAAGCGGGCCACGTGAAGAAAGTCCGGGCATTGGAAAGGGTCTCACAGCGGAAAAAAATTCATAAAATGTGTCATCCAAATCGCACATAACAACAATGTTTAACCTTTTTTTTATGGGAACTCTAGAGAGTACTAGTAGTCGTATACAACGGTTTTTTATACCACTGGCACATTCTGAATGGGTGTTATCGTGACGCATTTTTTGAACACGGGTTGGGCTAGGCTAAAAATAGTGCAAATTTCAAGGCCGAATATCAAAAAAACTGTCCCATCAAGCGGGACGAGACCGATGTAGATACTCGAAGAATAGGTTGAGGATTTTTTTGACGTGGAGCCTATACCCCCTTCCAGTTCTCTCTGACTCGGTATCGTCGATACAAAATTTTATTTAGACGTTGTTTTCTTCGCCTTGGAAGACGGTCAAAATACTATGATTATGGGTATATTTTGGTTCTATTAGCTTAAGCAACTCTCGAGCTTTCTATTGGTATCAATATTCTAGGCTTTTTCATTGGGCACCCGTTTTTCTTTTATGTTTTCTTGACGTGCGGGGTCAGCAGCGGGCAGAGAATATTATCAGAGATGCAAATGTCCGACGGAGGGTCGACATGTAAAAGAATATTATTTTAGTACCACACTAAGCCGGTGAGTATACGAATTATTGGGTTGTACGGCGTGTACGTTGGACTAACAGGGGAAGTACTCCAAGTGCAACGCTCAGATTTTCATGAAACTTGGCACAAATTTAGAATATTTGTTTTTCTAAGATAGATGAGAGAATTCTAGCTCGCGCTTTGCAGAAACAACCGACATTTTTAGATTAAAAGTCGGCCAAAATTTGGGACTTTTTGCCGAATTTCGGCTTGAAAAGTTTCATGCCTATTTCAACCGTAAAGAATAATGTTTCTACAAGAAATCAAAGTTTTCCGCTCGAAACTGCCAAAGTTATGGACGAAAAGCGCGTTTCTATCTGACCGCTCTCCACGGGTAGCGTGCTCTCTCAGCGGCAAAAATCGTTCGATATCTCGGCGGCGCCCGCAAAACGCGAGCTAACACTTTCAGGAATTGTTATTTAGTCCATCCCCGACGTGTGTGCAAAATTTAAAGAAAATGGAAGCGTCGCACTTGAAGTACTTCCCTTGTAAGTTTGAATGGTGGTAAAAATTTCCTATTATGCGAGTAAGACGGGTGAGTACAACCAATGGACCAAATGTATGTCATTGGGTGTTGTAAAATCGAGTTTCTGTAATGTATGTGGCAGGAAGCTGGATGAGCACACAGGCACAAAACGCGATGGGGTAGCGCACACAGCAGTTTTTTTCTGCAACGTAATTCTGCGAATTGGCAGAAGGAATAACACGCGTTTATTAGGTAACGCGCAGAACAAAAGCGAAATAAACAGAAAAAAGGGGACTAGATTTTTTCTGTATCGCTGTAAGATAAGCGTCGAAAGCAGAATGCAGACAAGGGGATCAGAGGATGCAGTATGAGTGGTGCGGGGAGGTGTTTTCTGAAGACGAGAACGAGGAAAGTGGGTTGGATGGGTTATGTTGGCTTATGCGTTTTATGGGATTTGATTTTATTACAGTTTATTATGCTACAATACGGTTTATATCATTTTTGTTCACGTTTTCTGAACAGTAGCAGAGTTGGTGAAGTAGGAATGTTCAAAGATATTGGTTCGAAATGGGTTGAAACATAGTTGGTATAGGAGTACTCGGAGGGGCTTACTTGCAAGATAGTGTTATTTTTTTCTGAAGATTATAAGGGGGTCTTAAGTGCTAGGGGTAAAAAACCAATCGTTTGGAAGGGTTCTAAAAAGGCATAATATAGGTGGCATCGAAAGGGAACTGCTTAGACGTTCCAAAAGTTGATAGAATGTCTGAAGTAGCAGTGCGCGTAATACGTTCCTTATGTGACAACACGAGAGTTTGTTTCTGTTCCATCTGCTCATGTACGCTTTCAGATAGTGAAACAATAATGAGCGCGGTTGTGTATTTGAAACCAATCGATGAGTGGGAGCAGATGAGCCACGACGAAACGATCTTAATACACCAATGTCGGTCGCTATACGATTTTTTGTGCGTTATTCATGCACGGCCACGGTCAAGGAACACGCTTATTCTAAGTGTAGAACCGGACAAAGGAAAGGGAGGAAGACGAATATTCAATGTGAAGGACGGATACCAAGGTCCACATACAGGTACAAGTGGAGAAGACACGGATGTATTGATTGCAATGGTAAATCCGAAATGTCATTTTTGCTTGTTGGAGGCCCCGTATTGTGTAACCAAGGAGAATGAGAAGGCGGAAACGATCAGTCTTCAAGCGAACAAGTATGAAACCTTGACGCTGCTCTCAAAAGCAGAAATTGTCTATGAGTTTGCCGCAAAGTTCTATCCTCAACTGAGCACCACATATGGAGGGGTAACGTTTGAATGCTCATGTTTAGAAAAGGCGATGGGCACCCGACCGTCTGTCGAAGAATACGAACAGTAAGTGGGATAACAGTAGATGCCGTTGTTTGTTTACACGTAACCACTGCGAGGTCTTATTTCTGTCTCCTTTCAGGAACACAAGGATCCGGTTAAAGAAGATATACGGGAAAATCGGGAAACATAAAGCAACGGGGCGACCCTATTTTTATGTCCATCCGGTGAAGGATAAAAAGCACAACTGGGTTTCAAGCATGAATGATGCGATGTCTCTGCCGGAAGTCCTACAAGTGATAAGCGCCACGAAGCCTCGCATCGTGGCGTATGTTGTATTAATGCAAAGGTCGGATCCCACGTCTAGTTACTTTGAAGCAAAATGCGTCATATCCACGAACACGGAAAGCGACGTCAATTCAAATGTTATTGGACTTACATTTAATGCAGATGGGTATGCACCAAAGGTTTTTGAGTTGAAGCATTCCAAATGTGCTGTGGTGTGCCTTTACGATACGGATGCGGCAATTTTTGTACTTAATCATGAAGTGGACCCACTGATGTTACACAATCAAATGTAAGTTTAAGACACTTTATAATCAAACAAGTGGAAGGAAGAGAATAACCAATGAAAAATTTCAGACAGTTGGAGTTCTGTGACCCGCCAAACAGTAGTCAAGCTTCTTCCTCGGATATAGAGAGGTAAGTGTGAACTGTGATAACACCTATGTTTAGGCGAATAACACATCAAATTACGGAAATGTTTTCGGCCGGGGTGTTGCGCATTAGCATAGCCCAGGAGGACGTAGATGGTGCCAGTGCGGAAAATGACTTAGTGTTTCGTGCCTTGCTCTACAAACGGTTGTTTGCATCTCGCGACTCCTACGTCGTTTACGACTGTTCTTTGACACCCGGAATTGTGGCTTCAGCAGCAATTGTGAATGGCCGCTTGAGACATGCGCGGATAGCAATGATACTTCGATGCCCGTTAACAAAGCATTTGCAGTTTTATGAAGAAGTCGAAGAAGCAGAAGGACATAGAGTGGAAGTGAAATTAAGTCCGACCTTTACAACCCATGTGTTGCATGTTGATGATCCCTCGGGCATTACACCGGAACTCCAAGTTAGGTGAGTAAATTTTTAAAATGGGTAACCAACGTAAAATACAGGGGGGCGGCAATTTTTCGGCCGGATTTTAGTTGGCCATAACTTTGGCGATATACTCGCTAGGGTTGGGCGGAGATAGCTGATTTTTTGTGGAAACGGTATTCTCCATGGCATGAACAGGCATGAAACTTATAACATATTTGGTATTAAGCAAGATGGGGGTGTCTGAGGATTCAAGGAAAAAAAGAATTTTAACGTGCGGATAAAAACTAAAAAAGTTATAGCCAATTGAAATCCGACTGGAAAATTGCCGCACCCTGTATTTTTTTAGTGAAACAGAGAGGATAGTAGCATACCTCCGAGCTAGCCCTTCGCAGAATCTATCACACGTTTTTGACGTATCAAGGATTAACACTGAGTGCTATGGGAAAATTGCATGTGCAATTAACGAAGCAGCGGGGAAAAAGGATTATCTTCTCCAACTGCTTGAAGAGGCGGAGGCCCGGATTCTTCTGCTCATATCGTCGTCGACGTTGTATCCGTACTTATGCAACGCTTTGTACCCGCAGCCAGTCCAAATCGAAGAGGAGCATTGGATTGGGTGTAGGTCAAGTGCAATCCCCCAACTAGTTTTATGCGCATTTCGGTCACAAACAACCGCTGAAATTCGCGACGTGCGTGTTGTGACGTACGAATCCGAAATCTCAGCAAAAATTTACCTCTCACCAAGGTGCAGCGCCTCGAACCTTCACGAACGGTGAGTTCAGGGGTCTGAAATGAAAAAGATGAAGATTCACGATTTAAACCAGGTGCCCGTTTCAGAAACCCCGACATTTTTACGTTTTTTCCGTCCAGCATTACCGAATGTAAGAAGCTCATGATGTCTACAACCCAACAGAGAAACACATTGGTCAATGTTTCCCACGTGACAGCCCTCTGCTTAAAATGCAGGCCTCAAATACATGGCGTCATAAGCCCGGTATGCCTGTCGCAGGAAGGAACGAGGATAAACAAGCCAATTCCAAACTGGAACAAGTTGGTTTTGGAAAACGAGTTGCTATGTCCGGTGAGTTTTGAAACGTATAACATAGATGTTGTAGAAGTTCTATTACTCCTTCGTCTATATGGATGGATGGATTTTGGTAAAAGCATCGGAAAAGTCAATTGATATAATCGCTCCTACAAATTGTGCACTCACGGAACAGAACGTAGGTATTTTATGCATAGAGCAAAGAGGAACTATTTCCATACAACGAGGTGAGGGGTTACGGACGGAACAAAAAATGGGAGCGGACATCAGAGGCTGGGGAGGAGTGAGATTAACAAATGTGCTAAAAGGAGTGACATTTTCAGGGCAGAACATTGCGCAGCGTCTTCAAATTACCGGACGAGGCTCCATTATCATTTCGTCGCATGGAGTACGACTCACTCCCCGATCCGAATGCTACCGATATTGACATATTGCAATTAAGTGAATTTTGGATCCGTATGTGTGAAGTGAAATATGTAAGCATGCATCATCAAACATTTCTTGCCGGCGAGGCATTTGATCTACTGTTTTATGAGTTGCGAGAATGGGCAACAACAACAAATGACAATGGCATTCCAACAGGCGACAGCAGAAGCCAAGGATGGCTTTCAAAGAGAAGGTTGAAAAGACACGCTTCACAAACGGCTGAAGAACGGATCAGAACATCGATCGCAGAGTGGGATAAAGAGCACAAAGGGGCGACCATGGCTGAAGCCGAAGTAAAAGAAGAGGAATGGGAAAGTAATGACGATGAAAGTGTAGGAGACGACGACATTGATGTTGGGCTGGTCGAAGACCCCGACCTTTTACCATCCGAGGTCGGGAGCGAGGCCTTCACCAAACCAACGAGACAAACGAGCAGAAAATTGGCTTTACAGAAGCTCCACAAACACTTGCTGGCCACGGACGCGTGGAGTGAGGACATGAAACAACTAATGATTACTCGGGAACAAATGGAAAGGACGACACCAACAGGCAGACGCAAGCTTCCAACCCTTTCTTCGAAAAGCCGGCCCACAGCGTCTGCGATGGCTTCGGTGCCACCCTATCGCCGTGACGCACTGATATTGCACACCTTTATGGAACAAACGTTACGAAACGAAAGCTGTGATACGTGTGCACGAAGGGTCCCTCGGCACAAGCTGTGGTTAGTGTGCCCATTGCTGCACTTTTCGAGCGACCAGTGGTGTGCATTCCACCATTTAAATCTCTCATCTCAAGATTTAAACAAAGAAGTACGAATTTGCAAAAAGTGCCGCACCCAAATTTCAAATCGCGAACTTCCGGCCTGTGCAGTAATGAACGGATTAGAGCTGGACGAGATTCCGGAAGAAATAAAACGGTTATCAAATTTTGAAAGGTTGTTTATCCAAAGGATTCAACCTGTGAAGCATCACATATATGTCCGGGATGCCAACGACGTGAATCCAAGCAGCCTTACGTCTGGTGTTATTATGTTTGGAACAGTGCCCCTTCAATGTCGAATAGAGGAACTAATGCAAATCCAACAGAAGAACCAAACACTCCCGCAGGCGTTGCCGGTGTTCCTGCGATGTGAGGAATCCCGTAGAACAGTCGAAGTCAGTGTGCAGCACATTATATGCGCTCTGAAAAAGCTAAAGGAGATTAATCAAAACGTATACGGTGGGGTAGAACTGGACCTCGAATTTTCTTTAGCAGACGCCCCCATTGTTGAAGACGACGGTAAGCAGGAAGTGACAATTTAGAAATATTAATTTGATATTCAGAGCCCGAAGAAGACAGGGATGAGGAGAGTAGTGAAGTTTTCTTAGCCGACAGAGCGATTGACCCAATGGAGAACACAAAAACCGTAAGATTAAAGTTAAGCTTCGTCTTACTAATATAATATATTGTAGGTGATGGAATTGGGGAAATCTGTTTATGAGCCACAACTCTATCAAAAACAGAACATTGACTTATTCTGTTATCCGGATCTGCATCCCACAGGGGTTGGAGGATACGCTGGACAAGACAAAGCAAATCGACTGGTTCCGCTGTCGTTCGCTGAATATTTTAAGATTTGCCTGGAGCACAAGGATCTTCGGTTTGCAACGCACAAATCGTGGGGCATGTTTGCTTATGGACAAACTCAACAGCAGCAGATGCGGAACTGTTCGCAAGTTACAATGCGAATGCGCAAACGGCCAAAGACAGTGGCAGAGTTTAGAGAACTCCTCGACGACCCAAAAAGAAGTGCACCTCTTCTGAGCCACTTGATGGCTAATTTAAAAGGAGATTTGTGTTACTGGACAGAGGTGAGGGCACGAGTAATGGCACATGTTCAAACGTTTGGGACTCCAACGTTTTTCCTAACATTTGCCAGTCCTATCGAGGAATCGAGGACGTTGCTCAAGTTGTATCAGGACGTCATGAAGGAAGAAAAGGAAAAAATAACACCAAGAACATTGAGGAATTACATCAAACATTGCCCAGCTCCATATGTGCAGTAAGTTCACAAATAAACGAGGTGGGGCGGCTAAACGGCGTGTGCATTAAAAATTGTTTATCTTTAGGTGGTATGGAGACTTTACGCGGACGTTGTTCAACGAAATCTTGTTGCAACAATCTGGCCCTTTAGGAGAAGTGGCCCACTTCTTCTATAGGCACGAATACCAGTACTCTGGGGTCATGCACACGCATGCATTGTTGTGGATCAAGGACGCCCCAAAGAAAACAGCCTCCGACGAAGAATTAGACCGGTTTTTGGACGGAAAAATCTCAACATCAGCGTCTCATACGGATTCTCAGGTTCAGTTCCTCATCAACAAATATCAACTGCACGACCCAGAACATAATGCTACATGCTTGAAGGAGGACCAGACAACGTGCCGATTTCATTTTCCCAAACCAATTGAAGCTACCACAAAGAGGGAGAGGACAAAAATTGGAGAAGTGAAGAGGGTCGTATATCGGAGAACCGCCGCTGATGTCTGGGTAAATAACTACTGTGTCCCCATTCTCTTGGCCGTCGAGACCAATATGGATGTCCAGTATTTGGACCCTGCAGTTTCATACTCTATTTTGGAGTATGTCACGAAATATGTGTCCAAATTGGACGGAGACGAAGTCCACGGAAGCGAGACCATCATGTTTTTCGACCATCTCAAGCAAGAAGTGCATCGAAAAGTTGCACAACGGACCATGCGCGACATGATAAATAAAAGACGAGTATCAACGATCGAAGCAGCCGCTCATTTACTTGCCGTTCCACAGTTCTTCTTTGACTCTTCACACAGATTCATCAACACAAACACGCCAGATCTTCGTCCTCGAATGATGAGAAACGTGCGGAACCGGACAGTGCGCAACGTGGCGGAGCTGTTCAATCCCACATTGCTAGATAATCATTATCCCAACCGCCCAATCGAGCTGAAACACATGACCCTGTTTCAGTTTGCATGCTGGGTTGAAACAACGGCAC
>CAJFCV020000009.1:0-14551 GCA_904066235.2 Bursaphelenchus xylophilus
TTTTCAAAACCGGTGTCAAGTATAATATCAGAGTTTTTCGCCCAGTGTGGGCGTAGTTTGATTCCAAAAAAGCTGAGACTTGCCATGATAAAATCTTAGGAGGTTACCTTTCGAATGGTGTATGTCCTGTCAATTCACTCCGTCATCACTAATTCACTTTTTTTCAAACTGATGTCTAGTATAATATCAGAGTTTTTCGCCCAGTGTGGGCGTAGTTTGATTCCAAAAAAGCTGAAACTTGCCGTGCTAAAATCTCATTATCCAATTTACATTACTCATATAATATCATTGCAAATCATATTTGCTTTAACCATTCTTCTCCATATACTTCATCCTCAAAGCTTCGAATCTTTTACAAGAAATGACTGTATGCAGAATTTATTCGCAATAAAATCCCATTTTAATTATACGTCTCTTGGTTTTCGATTTGCATCTCCATACTCATCATCCGAATTGAGGCCATAGAACGATTCGAGGGTTGAATTAGCAGTTGGCACCACTGGGCCACCTTCGTCGAGGAACATTCTTCGAACATTTTTTGTCTTGGTCGATCTAAACGATCTTGTTATAGTAACCATGACGACAAAGTAAAATTGCACCAAAAGTTGAAGAAAGGTGGCAAAAATTTATGGAGCAAAAATTTAAAACATGTAATTTGAAGAGAAAAAGCTTTCAGATGTCTAATTGTTATATGCTAAAAGAATTTCCTAAAATACGACCAAAAATAATATTAGAGATCCAAACAAAAATTAAATTGCGCTGGTAAGGGCACAGAAATTTCTTGTACATACACGACGAACCCCGAAAATTCCGCTTCTTTCGTGGCTCATACCGCCGTGTTGAAGACTGGGATGCCCATGGGATGTCGGTCATTTGTCTAAACATGGGTTCTGTCCAGAGATTGCCACAGTTCCGGAGCCGGCTCTTGGCTCCGGCTCTGAGCGGCTCCGGCCCCGAGCCAGAGCCGGAAATTTTGGGGTCGGCTCCGGCTCCCGAGCCCAAAGTCGGAGCCAGGCTTTCCAGCGGTCAGAAAAGGAAAAATTTCGTGATCTTGTTAAACCAAATTGCTTGAAAAACACTGCGGAGGATGTGACTTGACTGCAAGAACGTTGGCTATATGATCTCTGGCACTAATAACTTTTATTTTGGGAAAAATATTTTTAAACAACATTTTGCATAGGAGCCTTTGTTCGGAGCCGGAGGCCTTTTTAAATTTTTCACGGAGCCAAGAGCCGGAGCTGCAAATTTGGCCTCGGCTCCGGCTCTGGGAGCTAAGAGCCGGAGCCAAAATTTTGACCGTGGCAATCTCTGGTTCTGTCCAAGACGTTCGTTCTCGAACCGCTTTTTCTACGCTATTGTGGGAGTGTTCCACAAAACCTGGTTCCGACCAGAACGTAGAACTCTTCCGCTAACGGCGAGAAAATTCTAGGGACGCCAAGCGTCTCGTTGCCCAATTTGCAATGGGTCCGAGGCTAGCCAGCCGGAGGAACAAGAATGGAGAGTGCCGCTCGTCTGGAAGTCGCAGACATGGCCAGCGGATCACAGGAACTCGTTGACCAGTGGCAGGTTGGTTCTGCGTACGGGACGGAATCCCTGCCTTCGCTGATGAATCTGCCTTTTTTTGGCTTCAATACACAATTCAAACGATACAATGGCGATAGAAATGGCGCTTTTACGGCCGGATAAAGAATAAAAAACCCACATTAACCCAACCATTGCCGGAGCTATTCCCACCCTAAGTATACATCCTACCCTTCTACAGCATCAATCTCCTAGGTAGAGAATACCCAACGTCGCCCCGAGTATAAGTAATTTGGATTGAAAACCCCAGGGTACCCCTCACTTTCAGCTAACAGGGGAAGTACCCCAAGTGCGACGCGCTCAGATTTTGATAAAACTTGGCACAAATTTACTAGTCCTTCCGTAAAGTCGCTGGAATGATTTCGGCGACGCGCACTGTGCAAGAAAACTCAGGGTGCGAGCGACAGCTCGAAAAAGCTTATTGCACAGTGCAAAAAGCCAAAAATTGCACAGTGCAAAGTGAACTTTCGTTTTCGCGGAGTGCATGTCGCCGAAAACATTCCAGCGACTTTACGGAAGGACTAGTAGAGTAATTTTTTCTAAAATACTAGTCGCCGCAAAAAGTCTTTGGAATTTTCTGCGACTCTGCACTGTGCATGAACCCGAAAAGTGCTTTTGCACAGTGCAGAGTCGCAGAAAATTCCAAAGACTTTTTGCGGCGCCTATTAGCATTTTCACAAAGTGCCTGGACATTTGTCGCGGCGCGCACTGTGCACAAAAGCCCCCGATTTTTCGCACCGTGCATCGACCTTTTTTTGGGTTTGCACTGTGCATTTGAAATATCGCTGCGACGTAAGCTTTTCTCAACAGCGCCGCCGCGATTTTGATCAAAAATGTGCACAGTGCAATCGGCTTTTTTGGGGTTTGCACGGTGCGCAAAGGCAAAAATCCACAGTGCGTCAGCGACAAAAGTTCAAGATGCACTGTGCGAAAGCGAAATTATGTCCAGGCACTTTGTGAAAATGCTAATAGTACTAGTCCGTTCGTAAAGTCGCTGGAATGTTTTCGGCGACATTCACCCCGCGAAATCGAAAGTTCACTTTGCACTGTGCAAATTTTGGCTTTTTGCACAGTGCAATAGGCTTTTTTGGGCTGTCGCCCGCACCCTGAGTTTTCGTGCACAGTGCGCGTCGCCGAAATCATTCCAGCGACTTTACGAACGGACTAGTACTAGTCCAGCAAAAAAGTCCGCGGAATGGCTGCACTGTGCTGTTCGCGCATGCACTGTGCATTTTTCGGCGCGCACAGTGCAAATTATAGGGTGCGCGCGACGGAATTGGGGGCACAGTGCGAAAAGACGTTTCAAAGTCATTGCACAGTGCAAAAAGTCCCCTTTTTTTGGGTTTGCACGGTGCGCTCGGTTTCGGCCAGATTTCGGCGACGTCGCACGGTGCGGTTGGCTCCCCGGTTGGATGCACAGTGCGGACTTCAAATTACGCTTAGGAGGTTAATAACTGCAGTAAATTAGGACATTGCTTGACTAAAATGCATGATAATTATAAAATGATGACTGTAGAAAGGATTGTGTATTCAGTGGCGTTTTCTAAGGTTGTTTTAGACCAAAAATGTTGTCACACAGTAATTTTTGCACTTTTTGAGTGCATTTTTTGCGAAAAAAGATCATATTTTGACTCTACAAAGGTGTTGACAACTTTATTGACTCAATAATATATTTTGAGTCTTTAAAGTGTAAATTCACTATCATTAATTCAAGATTACACAGTAAAAAGCTCAATCTCCGGAGCGCCGCACAGTGCAAACCGAAGGAAACTTTGGGCTGCACTGTGCGCACATGTGCTTTTTTCCCCCCAAAATCATTCCGCACTGTGCAATCAGGTCAAAAAACGAACGATTTCCCAAGCGGCAGCCCCAATTTCGGCGACATGTCGCAAGAAATTTCGATTTTCCTTCGAAAATCGCTGCGATTTCCAAGGCGAAACGGAAATCCACCTTGCACTGTGCGAAAAGCCCAGAAATCGCCGCACAGTGCCGATTTTGGCATTTGCACTGTGCAAAATCCAAATGCACCGTGCGAAAAATCAATCGCAGGGAATGCACTGTTCTGATTCGAAACTGCACCGTGCGGGGTGCGAAATCCATTCCGCGGACTTTTTTGCTGGACTATTACTAGTCCGTTCGTAAAGTCGCTGGAATGTTTTCGGCGACATGCACCCCGCGAAACCGAAAGTTCACTTTGCACTGTGCAATTTGTGGCTTTTTGCACAGTGCATTAGGCTTTTTTGGGCTGTCGCTCGCACCCTGAGTTTTTTCGCACAGTGCACGTCGCCGAAATCATTCCAGCGACTTTATGAACGGACTAGTACTAGTCCTTCCGGAAAGTCGCCGGACTGATTTTTGGCGTTTGCACTGTGCGAAAAAAGTCAGGGTGCGAGCGACACCCGAAAAAAGCCTATTGCACGGTGCGAAAAGCAAAAAATTGCACAGTGCAAAGTGAACTTTCGTTTTCGCGGAGTGCATGTCGCCGATTTCCGTCCGGCGACTTTCCGGAAGGACTATCAGTCTGGCCGAAAAAGAACCGGCCTCCCCGGACCCTTCCGTCGCAATCACTCCAAACCCCAATTTGCATCGCGGAGAAATTTGGAGGGCGTCGCCGAAAGAAAGAGCAAAAACAACGCATCGCCAGCGATAAAAGTGGGTTTTGCACAGTGCAAATGCCCTTTTTCTGTTGTTTCGCACTGTGCAATCAACAAAATTCCCACAAATTCGGCGATCTTTCAATGTCGCGCGCACTTTTGCGATGCATCGCAAAAACATTCAATTTTGAGGTTACGATTTCGAGGAAATCGCACGTCGCCCCTGCAAATTCGGGTTCGTCGCGCGCAAAAGTGCACGTCGCTAGTGCAAAAACGGAAATTGCGGCGACAAATGCGAAATGAAAGAAGAATGCACAGTGCGAAAGTTCGGGTTTTGGACTTCGCGCCCTCAAATTCGGGTTTGTCGCGCGCGAAAGTGTGCAAAAACGGGAAATCGCGGCGACAAATGCGAAGAGATGCACCGTGCGGATGAAATGAAAGAAGAATGCACGGTGCGAAAAAAAAAATTGTCAGGACTTTTGAGCGCGATTAGTACTAATCGCGACATAAAGTCCTGACACATTTTGCACCGTGCATTCTTCTTTCATTTCATCCGCACTGTGCATCTTTTCGCATTTGTCGCCCCGATTTCCCGTTTTTGCACTAGCGACGTGCACTTTCGCGCGCGACGAACCCGAATTTGGGGGCGCGACGTCCAAACCCCGAACTTTCGCACGGTGCAAAATGTGTCAGGACTTTATGGCGCGACTAATATCAGTCTGTCGGAAAAATAACGGAGGATCGTCGCAGCAAAATGTCTCGCCTCGCCGCTACGTCGCCGCAAAAAGTCTTTGGAATTTTCTGCGACTCTGCACTGTGCGCGAACCCGAAAACACATTTTGCACCGTGCATCCGGCCCGAAAAGTGCTTTTGCACTGTGCAATTTTGTTGATTTTGCCTTATTGTCGCGCGCGATTCACACTTTTCTCAGCGACAAATCGACATTTCGGAGTGCGACGGGATTTGGGGGCCGCGAAAAATTCCAAAGACTTTTTGCGCCGACTGATACTAGTCGCGACATAAAGTCCTGACACATTTTGCACCGTGCGAAAGTTCGGGGTTTGGACGTCGCGCCCCCAAATTCATTTTGCACCGTGCATTCTTCTTTCATTTCATCCGCACTGTGCATCTTTTCGCATTTGTCGCCGCGATTTCCCCTTTTTGCACTAGCGACTTGCAAAACCCGAACTTTCGCACCGTGCATTCTTCATTCATTTCGCATTTGTCGCCGCGATTTCCCGTTTTTGCGCTAGCGACGTGCACTTTCGCGCGCGACAAACCCGAATTTGGGGGCGCGACGTCCAAATCCCGAACTTTCGCACGGTGCAAAATGTGTCAGGACTTTATGGCGCGACTAGTACTAGTCCTTCCGGAAAGTCGCCGGACGGAAATCGGCGACATGCACTCTGCGAAATCGAAAGTTCACTTTGCACTGTGCAATTTTTGGCTTTTTGCACTGTGCAATAAGCTTTTTCGAGCTGTCGCTCGCACCCTGAGTTTTTTCTCAACGTGCATGTCGCCGATTTCCGTCCGGCGACTTTCCGGAAGGACTAGTATATGCGAGAATCCTATTACGCTTTTTCAAAAGTGCAGACACATTTTGTCGTGGGCCGCACCGTGCACAAAACTCCCTTTTGCGGGGTGCATTTTGACCTTTTGCACTGTGCAACCGGATATCGCTGCGACGCAAGCTTTTCTCAACGGAGCCGGCGCGAATTTTTTGAAATTGCACAGTGCAAAAATGTTTCGAATCGGATCGCGTCGCGCGGGGAACACGAAACTTGCACTGTGCGGTGCAAAAAAGGCCGGAAAATGTGTCTGCACTTTTGAAAAAGCGTAATACCTCGCGCTTTGCAGAGACAACCGAGATTTTTAGATCGAAAGTTGGCGAAAATATGACACTTTTTGCCGAATTTCGGCACAAAAAGTTTTATGCCTATTTCTACCATAGAGGGCAACGTCGTAGTGGACGTTTTTGTCCCCACCCCGGTTTTGTCCCCAAGACGGTTTTGTCCCCAGGACGTTTTTGTCCCCACTTTTTTCGAGCCTTTTTGTCCCCAGACCGGTTTTGTCCCCAGGACGGCTTTGTCCCCAAGACGTTTTTGTCCCCACTTTTTTTATTTTTTTGTCCCCACACCGGTTTTGTCCCCAGGACGTTTTTGTCCCCAAGCTGGATAATACGATTAAAAATTATGCATTCAGATGTTAATGCTGTTGGTTTGGTGCACAGTACTGCTCAAACAACTTGTTCTTAGCGCTGGGTACTGTATAGTACGATGTGGTACTATATAGCACGAGGTAAAAATTAAGCCATAACACGTCAATGCTATGGGTTTGAAGCCCAGTACTTCTCAAAAATGTGTTTTAGCACATGGTACTATATAGCACGAATTTGTTTTTGCACAAAATGAACGTCTGGTCAGTACTGCATACCAAAACAACGTCATTCACGCGTTATAGCTTAATTTTTACCTCGTGCTATATAGTACCACCTTGTACTATATAGTACCAAGTGCTAAAAACACATTTTTTGAGAAGTCCGGGGCTTCAGACCAACAGCATTAACGCGTTATGGCTTAATTTTTACCTCGTGCTATATAGTACTACCTTGTACTATACAGTACCAAGTGCTAAGAACATGTTGCTTGATCAGTACTGTGCACCAAACCAACAGCATTAACATCTGAATGCATAATTTTTAATCGTATTATCCAGCTTGGGGACAAAAACGTCCTGGGAACAAAACCGGTGTGGGGACAAAAAAATAAAAAAAGTGGGGACAAAAACGTCTTGGGGACAAAACCGTCCTGGGGACAAAACCGGTCTGGGGACAAAAAGGCTCGAAAAAAGTGGGGACAAAAACGTCCTGGGGACAAAAGCGTCTTGGGGACAAAAAAATAAAAAAAGTGGGGACAAAAACGTCTTGGGAACAAAACCGGTGTGGGGACAAAAAAATAAAAAAAGTGGGGACAAAAACGTCTTGGGGACAAAAACGTCCTGGGAACAAAACCGGTGTGGGGACAAAAAAATAAAAAAAGTGGGGACAAAAACGTCTTGGGGACAAAACCGTCCTGGGGACAAAACCGGTCTGGGGACAAAAAGGCTCGAAAAAAGTGGGGACAAAAACGTCCTGGGGACAAAAGCGTCTTGGGGACAAAACCGGGGTGGGGACAAAACCGGGCCCAATCGGCAACGTTTCTACAAAACATCAATTTTTTCCGCACGAAACTGGCAAAGTTATGAACAAAAATAGTTTTTCTCTCTGGCCGCTCACCGCGTTTCGCATGCTCTCTCGGCGGCAAAGATCGTTCAATATCTCGGCTGCACTTGCAAAGCGCGAGCTAAAACTTTCAGGAATTAATGCTTAGTCCATGACCGATGTGTGTGCAAACTTTGAAAAAAATCTGAGCGGCATCGCACTTGGGGTACTCCCCTGTAAACTCTCAGTCTGCCGGAAAAATAACGGGGGATCGTCGCAGCAAAATGTCTCGCCTCGCCGCTATCGCGCACCAAATCCCAAGCCGCGGGTTGCAGTCGCAAAGCGATGATGAGCGACTCTGAGGCGCGACGATCCGCCGTTTTTTCCCGACAGACCGATAACAATGGCAAGCTACGAAACACCCCCCTTTCCTAGTCGTTCCAGGAAGTGCGTAGACATTTTTCGCGGCGCACAGTGCATTTTTCTTCTTTTTTTGCACATCGTTGTCACGCACCCAAAATGCGCGGCGACGTAGTTGAAAAAAAGCTTACGTCGCTGCGACTTTTGAATCGCACGTTGCAAAGGTCAAACGCACAGTGCGGAAAATTTGCGACGAAAGGTCCGCGCACTTTCTGGAACGAGTAGTACTCCAACCTCCAAACGTCCCTTTGATACACGATTCAAACAAAACAATACCGACAGTACTGGCGCTTATACGGCCGAACAAAGGAAGGATAAACCCCTCACGAACCCAACTGTGCTTCCTGGCCCTATTCCCCTCCTACGTATGCACCCTACCCTTCCAAGATGCCAGTCTCCTAGGTCGAAAACGCCCAATGTCCCAGAGGATATAAGTAATTCGGTCGAGCCATAATTCAACGCCTTTCAGAGCCAAAAACCAAAAGAATTCTAGGTACCCCTCACTTCCGCGTCCTGACATTTCGGGTCAGGGACAGTTCGGGTCAACGATACCGTTTAATATTCTTGCTTCGGGACCTGGGAAAAAGGATTTTTTGGAGAGTTGAAACAAAATTTTGAACTGTTTTCGCTTCGGTATTATATCCCGTGCTTCCAGTTAAAAACATAAACAATGGATACGATTTTCTGATTTGCTCGTCGCTTAAAGACACTATTTTCCGAAAAAAATCGAAGATAAACCTTACTTCTCCAGAAAACACTTTTTCCAGTCCCGAAGCGAAAAAATTTCAAAAATTTGTTCAAATTCTCAAAAAAAAATCCTTTTCTCCAAGTCCCGAAGCAAAAATATTAAACGGTACCGTTGACCCGACCTGTCGTGACGCGATTTGCCCCTGACCCGAAACGCGGTAGCGCCCCCCCACTTCCAGACTAAACCATCAATCTCTAAGATATGTGCTCTCTACCGGCCCAGTAATAAAAATTTCGTCCTAGGTTGCCCAACTACAGCATCAGCACCATTCAGCCCAATTCCGATTACTTACCTTCTCCGCCCCTTTCTCCCATTTCCCCTTCCCCTTTCAAAGCAAGCAAGATAAAATAAAAAAGAAACAAATAGATAAAATTAAAATCGTAGATTCTTCTTCTTCTTGGCTGGAAAGTTGCCTGCACAGGTTTAATGGGACTTGAAGGAATCTGTAAGGAAATGGAGATTAGAAGACAAAAAAATCAAAAATAAGTTCAACAATCTCATGAGTAACACAGGGATCTCAAAAAATTGCGCTCATAGTGACTAAACCGAAAGACACCTGATGTCGGAGACAAAATAAGTGGGTTAAAAGCTGTCACGATCCCATAATTCAATTTTAAAAAATACTAATTTACTTGATCTTTGATCGGAATACCCCTGTAATCCACCAACGGAATTTAAGATCAGTTTAAAAACCGCCGCTTACTTTTTAATTTTCTTGCATTGTGCAGACTAAACGACGTTCTTGACATCCACCGCTCCACACTCAAATTCCTTCAAGCTTATACCAATTGTCATTCATACACAAACTTGGACGGGCGACCTGGAAGCAATGTTTTATTACAAATGGAAAAATTTGAAAACTGAATTTAACTATCTCATCAACAACATAAAGCCCCTACAAATCTGTCATAATCAAGTCCTTTACCACTAAATCAGACAATTCATGTAGCAAACAGTGTCTTTATCAACTTTTACCCTCAAAACGATCAAATATTACACCAGAGAGCTAAAAAATCCGTCATGACGACGAATTAAATAGCCCATCCTTATTTCAATTATTTCTCAGCGAATAATGCACCAATTTCCATAAAATTTATATCAAATTGAAGCTGATTTACCCCATTTTCTGTCCACCAAACATGACGGGCCCAAGTTCAAGGAGGCTCCCGTATTGACCCTTGACATTTTCATTCCAAATTTTGGAGCCCGAAATTGGTGAAACTTAGAAAATTTTTGGAATGATTTTCAATTGAGTTTCTCAGACTTGGGAAATTTTTTGGATTTCCGGCAAAGACAAAGTCACCTGATTCGACGGAATTTTTTAAAGGACCTCACCGACTACATTTGAATCGCATTTTTACGGCTTGGAGGTGCGCTTCGCCAAAAGTTGCGAAAATCCCGCGAAAAAAACAAATACAAAAAATAATCGAGAATTTTTCTCGAAAATACAAAATTGAAGAAAGTTTGAGCTATTTCATGTTCCAAAGTTGCTGAAAACGCTTCTTGTTCACGTGGATCCTGCCGACACTCATTCGGATGCTCTTGAGGAAGGCTGATGTAAGTTTTCTTTGGTTTTTGCTTGGTTTTTTCGCGTTTAGGTAGGAGTGAAGTATCTTGCACAATATTTCGGCGATTCTTTTGAAAAACAGCCCGAACGAAATGTTGAGGAGCAAGTTTTGGACTCAAGGCTTGTGTGTATTCCATTTTCTTGCCTTGTTAGGGCTGTATTTGCCCATTTAGAGATATTTTATATTATTTTAGTCAAGTCTTTCAATTTCAGAGTTGTTCAATCGCCGAGAACGCGATGCATGAAGAAGAATTCTCTTCATACAAATTCCTTTGCATCACGATTCGAGACAGGGACGTTGTCTATGGGATGTTCATGTGAGGTAATGTGTTATTTACTTTTTTGCTTAAAATTTCGTTACGTAATTTCTCGGCCTCTATGCATTTAGTTTTAGATAGGCACTTGTCTTCGTGAATCAATGGATCAACTATAGAAACGAAAGCGGTTCGTAGACCAGCAAATTGAACAAAAACTGCATGATTATTACGTTTTTATTGATGTATTAGATAATAAAAGGTATATAAGTTACATTCTTTTATTTTGACCAGGATGCTTTATGTAAACGACAGGTCCGTGTGGACACGCCGGTTTCTTCATCTTCATGGGTCGTTCCAGGCGATTGAACAACTCTGAAATTGAAAGACTTGACTAAAATAATATAAAATATCTCTAAATGCAGCCCTAACAAGGCAAGAAAATGGAATCCACACAAGCCTTGAGTCCAAAACTTGCTCCTCAACACTTCGTTCGGGCTTTTTTCAAAGGAATCGCCGAAATATTGTGCAAGATACTTCACTCCTACCTAAACGCGAAAAAACCAAGCAAAAACCAAAGAAAACTTACATCAGCCTTCCTCAAGAGCATCCGAATGAGTGTCGGCAGGATCCACGTGAACAAGAAGCGTTTTCAGCAACTTTGGAACATGAAATAGCTCAAACTTTCTTCAATTTTGTATTTTCGAGAAAAATTCTCGATTATTTTTTGTATTTGTCTTTTTCGCGGGATTTCCGCAACTTTTGGCGAAGCGCACCTCCAAGCCGTAAAAATGCGATTCAAATGTAGTTGGTGAGGTCCTTTAAAAAAGTAAGGTTTACAGAAGCACCAAGTGCGGGCTTATTTAGTCAAAGACTCGAATATTTTCCAAGTACCAGAACTCAATTGAAATTCATTGCAAAAATTTTCCAAGTTCCACCAATTTCGGGCTCCAAAATTTGGAATGAAAATGTCAAGGGTCAGTACGGGAGCCTCCGTCAACTTGGACCTGTCATATTTTGTGGACAGAAAATGGGGAACCTCAGCTTCAATTTGACATAGATTTAATGGAAATTGGTGCATTATTGGCGGAGAAATACTTGAAATAAGGATGGAAGTTTCGGCTGAACCACCCTGTACTTCATGGAGTAAAAAGTACCTTTTATCACCACTTACCCCTCAAAGGATCCAATATTACACTACAAAGGCTAAAACTTCACAAAGTTTTACTCCCACTACTCCCACGCGTTGGATACCATAATAAAATCCGTCATGAGGACGAATGTAGCGATCTGCATCTTTTGAATCCAAAATCAAACGGATTTCTAGCCCTAGATCAGCCAAAGTTCCCCTTTATCAACAAAACTTCGCTTACCTCCAAACAATTGAACTGTGCTTCCTCAGAGACCCCGTCCGTTTCCGTGGAATGCAGGGCTCGGCAAAGTAACTTGTTCTTCGCTTTCAATCGCACCAGCTTCCCCGTCGACCATAAAAAAGTGGCCATTCTGAAAGAAAGATGTATTAATCAATGGGAAATTTCATGGTATTCATCTCATGAAAAATGTAAAAGTAGTACAATACCGTCATTACAACATGATTAGTGGCTAAAACTAGTCGCTACTCCGTGTAAGATTGATTTTTACGACCCCTTACATATTATAATCCCCTAAAATGTCCCAAAAAAGCAAGAAATTCTAAAATTCTTCCGAAAAATCACAAGAAACATAACATTCTAACATCCTAGCATGGAGACAAATGCGTATTCCAAAATGATCAATCACAAAACAGCACCTATCAAGATTTTGCAAGCTTTCACACCCAAGTCTAGCCCATTAATACCAGTAAAAATCAGAGTTTAGAAAAACCCTCGTCTCTACCGTAACCATCCAAAAATATGTCGTAATGACTGGCTTTTACACAGCTAAACGCTTTTTCACTTACAATGTTCCTAGTGTCCCCTTCTAGAACCCGATTCCTGAACTGATCACTCCCAATTAACATACCGTTCTTATCTTCTGCAGACCTTCAGGACACCATTGATTCCTCCAACTTCTCCAGGGCTCCAAGGAACGGATTCTTGATGGTTTCCATGAAAATAGATAATATTAAAAATAGAATTGGCAGTATCTGGACTCATGACGGGAATAAAAGCCTACAATTGGTAAAAAAACAACTTACTTTAATCACCAAAGCAAGCCTTGATGATTGGGTGAAGGGGAGGGAGAGGGAAGGAGGGTGGTGGGTGTGGAAGGGGAGGGAGAGAGTGAGAGAAATGTGCTGGTGGGAGGGGAAGTGATGTGGCCTCTTCTTTTTTCAATTTTTTTCTTTTTAACTTCCTTCTTTTTTTCTTTCTTTTTTTTACTTTTTTTCTTACTTTTTTTATTTTTTTTTACTTTTTTTTTATTTTTTTCTTTTTTAAAGGTATCCGTTGCATGGGGCTTGGAGATATCTGAAAATTAAAAGAATAAATTGAAGAACACTCAAAAAAGAGTTGACAATAATCTCAAGCTATCCGTAGTTTCCTCGACTACCAATAAACCACGAAACTTACATTCTGAAGAGAGTGTGATGGGGGAGGAGTGTGATGGGAGTGGAACGGAGGAGGGGTGCGGTGCGAGTGGGAGGGGAGGATGGGTGTTGCAAATGGAAAGGGGTGTGGCGTGAGTGAAGGTGATGTTTAGGTTCCTGAAAATATATACCATACAGTTTGGGAAAAAGTAGGATAAAATCAAGGGTGAAACAACCTACATAGTGAAAAATGGGTGGTAAACATTTGGGGTAGGGCAGTGAAATCTCGGAGCAATATCTGAAAATAAAATAATCAATTGAAGAACCACAAAAAAAATTGACAACGATCCGAAGAATTCCCTGATTTCCTCAACTATAACACCAAAAATAAAAACTTACATTCCATGTTGTTTCTGCCGTTGGTTTGAGTCTCGGCCATGGTGCCGTCCTGGGCCGAAGTTGGGAGTGATGCTGTTGAATTTGCGTTGTTTTCCAAGGATCCATTGCTTTCCGGGATGATTTTCTGCAAATATTGATCACATAATTTGAGATTAAAAAAATACGCTAAAAAAGGTATAAAAAGATAACTTACGTAGTTAAAAAAATGGTGATAAATCATATAAGATGAGGGGAAAATCTACATTAGAGGTACGGCAGTGAAATCTTGGAGCAACATCTGAAAATAAAATTATCAATTGAAGAACCGCCAAAAGAACAATTGACAACAATCTCAAGAAGAATTCCCTAATATTTCCTCAACTACCAAAAAAAGCCATCAAAACTCACATTCCATGATGTTTGTGTCGTTGGTTTGAGTCTCGGCCATATGGTGCCGTCCTGGGCCGAAGTTGAGGCATTGAAAGTAGCAGTCGGGAAATGTGCTCCAAAGATCCACTGGTTTGAGAACTGAGTTTCTGAAAATATAGATCATATAATTTAAGAACAATCCAGGTTAAATTCAAGAATTAAATGACAACTTACATTATTACAAAGGGGTCGTAAACTAATAGGCGAATCACATTTTACAAGAGAAAAATAAGAGTCACTTTAAACAAAATTATTTTTTTATATTTTTTTCATTTTTTTTCTTTTTTATTTTTTTCTTTTTTTTTATTTTTTTTTTTCTTTTTTTTATTTTTTTTTTTATTTTTTTCAATTTTTTTATTTTTTTACTACTTTTTTCTTTTTTAAAGGTATCCGTTGCATGGGGCTTGGAGATCTCTGCAAATAAAAAGAATAAATTGAAGAACACTCAAAAAAGAATTGACAATAATCTCAAGCCATCTGTACAGTGAGGGACCGGATCCAATGGCAAAAAACGTCTCATTTTGCATCCCGGAAGGGACCAAAATGTCTCCAAACCCTTCCCTTCTCTAAGCTAAAAAACCCGCGCTTTCAAGAGCCCGCCTTGAAGGAAAGGGCGCGCTTGTCAAAGCGGAATTTTTCAGCTTACAGAAGGGAATGGTTTGGGGTCATTTTGGCCCCTTCCGGGTTGCAAAAGGAGACGTTTTTTGCCATTGGATCAGGTCCCTCACTATAATTTCCTCAACTACTAATAAACCACAAAACTTACATCCTGAAGAGAGTGTGATGGGGGAGGATAGTGGTGCGAGTGGGAGGGGAGGATGGGTGTTGCAAATGGAAAGGGGTGTGGCGTGAGTGAAGGTGATGTTTAGGTTTCT